>CAVNYN010268507.1:0-20452 GCA_963692815.1 Nyctanthes arbor-tristis | reverse complement strand
TCACCTGACTTTTTTCCACTAATTACACATAAATCACCTGCAATACAAATACATTTCCATTTTACCCATTTGTATCTGTGTTACACAAATCTCAATCACTCTCAAAGAACTCTCTTTTTGCTTTAAACCAAAGTAGTTTGCTAACCTAAACGGGGCGAGTACACCTACATGCATTCCAAAGAAACAAAGAATCAAAATATATCAATCCCAAAAAAACACGGTTGTTTCGCAGCGAATGCTTCAGAACAACCTGTTCGATCAACATTATGAGTTTTCGAGTCGAGTCCTCTCTAAAGGACACAAAAAAACATAAATAATTTAAGCTAACATAAGTCTGACATCCAGTTGGAAAAACACATGGTTCCCACCATTCTACTCTATTTTACTCTCCTGGCCGAGAAAAGTGTAACTAATTGCAAGAAGTACAATAGCCACCAAAACCACAGGAATAGCCCACGCCCATGTCATGTAGTTAGTTGCCTTTCTGCGTTTAAGTATAGCCTTGGGCAATGAATCTGGACCTTTGGGTCGCGCTCTATGCCTCACAGTATTCTCTTTCCCTTTGCTCTTTGGTGGGGCGGGAGTCTCAACCCTTTCCTCAGTCTTCTCCAGTTCAGCAACTTCCGAAACTGCTTCAGCTGGTTCCTCAGATTCCTGAGAGACAATGGCTCCAGCCTTCTTTCTCTCTCTTTTTTCACGCTCCTGCAATACAAGTTCAGTGTCAATTCAACTTCCAAATAAATAAGAAAATGCTGCATGGGGAGAAAAGATAAAACAAAAATGATAATTTCCTTGAGCTTCTTCCCAGCTTCCTTCTGAGCTTTTATTGCTGCTTTGGCAGCAGCTTTCTCTGCTAATTTCTTCTTTCTTTCCATTGCCTGCTTAGCCTTGGCAATCTCGTCCTCTCGCTTCATCTCTTTCAACTTCATTTCATCAACTTCAGGAGGCTCATCCTTTTGCAATTTATTCGTCACAGGGAAATCTCTGTCTTCAGAGTTGATGCTTTCCAAGACGCTATCTGATTTCTTATTTGCATCTTTCTGGTTTCGAGCACCCTTTTCTTTATTTACTTTCTGCACAGAACTGTTGTGCTGTGCCGGAGGAACAGCTTCCTGCTTAGAAGATTGTTTCACAATAGATTTCACAATCCTCTCAGTCTCAGACGGAGTTGGTGCCTCAACTGCTACAAGCGGCTTCTCATCTGGATTCCTCATGCGACCATCGGAACTTAATTGCCTCATATCGAGTGACGGCAAAACTCTTTTCTCATAGTCATCCCTGAATGCCTTATCACTACTCCAGAGGGAAATGAATTTCTCAACCTAGTGGACGGGTAATGGGGTAGACAACTGTTAGACAACTAAGTGAAACAACAGGATGAACTTCACATTCAAGGCGACAAATTAATTATCAAACCTCCGTATGTGAGAGCTCCTTCAGGGCTATAACATCCTTCTTTGCAGCAAGTTCTTTGGCTTTAATCAGAAGTGTACGGTTTTGGAAGAAGTGGGCATTCTGCAAGTCAGATTACTAATTTGAAAACCATATTCCACGGCTTGAATTTCTCAGTAAAACGAAGAGAAGACGTGAAACAAGTGTAATGCAATGCCACAGTTTATAACTACAGTATACCTCAAAAAACTGCTCATTTCATTCCTTTCAAGTCTACAAATAAATTAGCTGACAGGACAACAAAAAATTCTACCTAATTTTATTTTAAGTTTTGTTCTATAGGTCCTCCCGTGACCCTAGTAGATGGACAACAAAAGGCAGATGACAAAAATAAAAATCTTCCCCCCAACCCCAATCCCCCAAAAACACCTTAAAACAAAAATTTTAGGCAACAAAAGCAGAGAAACCAAAAATAGGACACAGAGACCATTAACATTGATATTCTGTATATCCAAGAGAAGCATCTTGTCAATAGAATTGATGGGCCTGGACATTTTTTAAAGGAGCAACCCTCAACTCTTCAAAGAAACATAAGGTTCAAAATATAGACATTGAATGTCAACAAATATGATCAAGTAGATTGCATCCATATATGCTCCAATGCAGTGTGCTGCTGCTAATTATTGTTGTTGGGTGTTTGTGAGTTTTATTCACTTAGGAGAGTTTCATAAAAATTATATACTGTCAACCAGTGATGGAAGATCCATTGCCCAGATTATACATGGACAGATTTGAGTATCATCTAAATTTACAATGGAACAGACCATGGGAACACAGATCTGGTCTAGTTTTTGCCAGGCCAGACATCTGCATACACAGTTCAACATTCTAGAGGCACCCGTTCAAAAACCACAGCAAATAAACATCTAGAAAAAAAAATAAGACAATAAAATTATCTGACCAAATGTCGAGCAATTCCAAATCTTTAGTGAACTTGAGTTAAAAAAAAAAAAGTTTTCCAAACAATACACATGGTAGGATCTTGTTTTCCACACATCACATCACTTATAAATTAATGGCTATCACATGGGCCACATGTGTTAGTAAAAAATATGATATACGTTTTCTTTCTTTCTTTTTTCCCTTTTTTTTTTCCTTTTGTGGGGTACAAGTAGAATAATGGTTCATCTTCAATGTGGATCCTTCAGGCCGATCGGCAAATTAAGACTGCTCAGGCAATCAAAATGGCATCTCTTGTTCGAGGATCCTTATTTTCGTTTTTAATTTTAAATTATTAAATGTATCCATGCTTCTTTATCCTTTTTAAACAGAAGAAAGATATCCACTTTTGCGATCTCTTACTGATGAACCATACGACACAACTAGAGATGAAAAAATGTATAATAGAGTTACTGAGAATTTTCATTGTTAAAGATGAAACGAAGCATACCGCCTGTTCACGTTGTTTCCTTAGTTCTTGAATGGTTTCAAAAGTTTTGTCTCTCTTCTCCGAGATTGCTGTCAATTCCTCCTGTAAAGCATTAATCTCTTTATCTATGGATGCTTTTTCTTCATCGAACTGCTTAAGCTTGGAGTTGATCACTTGTTTTTCCTTTCGAACTCCGTCAAGATCAACACCTATAAGCTACAATCACAAAGTTATAAGCATACAGCTGTTAACTAAAGCATGCTTACATGAGCATGCAAATCTATCAAAAATGGGAGTGAACAGCAAAAATTTCTACATGAACAGCATCTTACTTTGACCTGGTCCTGAATCACTTCTTTTTCACCCAATGCATCCTGAATCCTTGCCCTCTCAGCAGCATTTGCAATAACCTTTTCTCTTGTCCCTTCAAGTTGTTTAATTTCCCTTAGGATTTGCTTCTCTTCGCTAAGAGGAATGCTTTCGTGCTGAATACGGTATTGTAAACTTTTGATCTAATTCATTTTCAAGAGAGAGGGGGGGACAGAGAGAGGGAGAATAAGCTTGAAGTCTTACATGAGAGCAATAAGAAGTGGAAAGCACTTGAAAAGACACAAACACACATGCAGCAAAGCTTACAAGATCATTAAGTTCTTCCTGCGATGAACATATTATTGAACCCCTCTCTCTGCCTCCATTGGGACCACCTCTTAACTTGCCAAGAGCCTGCTGCAGAGGTTCCATTTCTTTTCTCTTCTCATCCATGATGGTCCTGAATTGTTTGTTCTCCACACTTAGAGACTTCAATTCAGAAATTACCTGGGCACGAACTGCCTGCAATATACATTCTCCATGACCATGACACAGAAGAAAGGACAAAACTGATCCATCTCATATCCATACATAGCTCATAGGTTTTACATTCCCAAAAAAAAAAAATCCATAGAATAAAGAACTGCAGTTATCCATCATTCATGTTTTTCAAGTCAGCATTTGGACTTCGAAAAGTAGTGCTGCAACGAATCTATATTGTAAGTAAAGAAAATTTTCAATGTCAGCAAGATCCATATAGTCCACTAAAGTAAGGCATTGAAGTTGTTTTGGTAGAAATGACATGCCAAGGTTTTACAAAATAAAAGCAAAATGCTATTTTCAACTTCACTATTCCAGTTTTACAGTAAGATAGTTGGCTCGAATCACCCCATAGCCTAATTTAATTCATCATTAACCATTCAACCCCCTCTTAGCATAACGGAAAGATTAAGGTAAAATGAGTCGTAGACTTGTAGATATGTTCGTTAGCTTTTCAACTCAATACTATATTTGTGTGATTATCTTGTCAATACTCACATTTTCATAAGAAGTACCTTCATGTCAAATCACATTTACATGATTCTATCATCAAAGTTCAAGAGAAAAGGAACTACATTCCAGGTCAAATCATATCTACATGATTATATCATCTGTGTTATACAATAGTTTTGATATATTTTTATTAGTTCCTTACGTTCATTATCCTAGGCATAAGGCCACTTTTCTAAATGAAAGACAGAATTGAAGTAGTAGTAACAGGAAATAAGTATAAAGTACGGCATAATTTACCCTTTTCTCCCTTAATTTTTCAGTGATCTGAAATCGAGCCTGATTCTTTTTCTGTAACTCTTTCTCTGCCAGATCCAGTTTAGTTCTCAGTTTCTGGTCTTCAAAAGACCGATGCTTAACTATATAGAAAGAGTGGATCTGACTGGGTTCAGGCCATTCATCAGCTGCGTTGTTCGGGAGGTTTCCTTCTGAATTTATTTTCTTGTCTTCTTTGGCAGGCTCATTGACACCATGAGAACCAAATTTTATGTTCATCTTTTCATTTTCAAAAGAAATCGTCTCTTCATTTCCAGTTTCCACAGACACAGCTACAGTAGATTTAGGAACCTCCACGCCCATGTTTTTCAGTAGATTAATCTGCAAAAGAGTTTCTTTAGAAATCTCAAACCCTAAACCAGGCAGCAACAAAAATTTATCTCATCAGGTAACTCGTCAAATCAATATTCATTTAAGCAACAAAACAAATCACTCAGGAAAAAGATACAGCTGCAACTAACAGAAACAACTCAGGTCAACCAGTATTAGATATGATAGTCAATTTCAATTCTGCCAGGAACCAAATCATCCATCAGAAACATATTAAAGTGGAAAAATCAACTTTCAAACTGAAAAATATGCAATTTTGACTGTTATAGATCAATTGACAACAAAAGCAGAAGCTAGGGAGACAGCGGCACGTGCACCCACCAAGGGTCCGGCGGAAAAAAAAAAACATCTTTTTTTCCTGAACACGCTGCAAAGTCTCAGATTCAACAGCATAAGAAATCAATAAATCAATTATCATCTTAAAACATGCACGAGCAGACAAGTAATGCATACGCGGACTTGACAAATCCCGTTCAGTAAATTCAACATAAACATTGAAACAAGAAAAGAAACACAATTTATGTAAACCAAGACAACTCCAAGAAGCAAAGCTACAATCTTTACACCTAAAAGAAACACCGATATCCTCATTAACAAAAAACAAAACAAAGCCAACCGATATATTTCCCGATAACAGTGATACAAAACAGATGTATCTAAACAGATCGAGATCAGTATAGATCAAACAAGATGACATGCAGATAGCAAGAAAAATGTCAAAATTGGGGGAAAATTATTCAAAAACAGGAACTTGGAAAACAAAATATCGAATTAGAGCGTATGGATGAAAAGAAGCATAAATGGCGGAGACTTACCGGCAAACGGCTAGAAAACTAAGGCGGAGATTTTCAGGAGACTCCCCTTTTGACAGGAGGGTGCAGAAGGAGAGAGAGAGACCCCAGATCTCTTCTGACTTTTTTTTTCTTTTTTTTAAGAGCGAGAGAGATATCGAAAATTCTTGATTACTGAAATAAGATAGAAATTTTGCGGGACAACGGGGGGTAGATATAGAAATTTTGGAACGTGTGTTGAATTTTACGTTACCTACAAAGATAGAAACTATCTAAGGTATCTTTTAAATTTTTATCAATTAATTTTTGAAATTTATTTTCCTTTGCAAATGTGGATAATGTAGCCAAAATGAGAGAAGAAATGGAGGTGTATTTTGAGAAACAAGTTCTCTTTAAATATAAATAGTTGCACTTATCAAAATAAATAAATGGCTTCAAGAAATGGAAATTTTCTAAGGAGATAGATCAAACTCTAAAAATAGAGTATGATCGCTCACGTGACACAAATTTAACAAAAGTATCTGACTCTATATTTGGAACATGATCTATCTCCTTAGCCAGATTGTCTAGAAATGATATATTACGTATTTCACTAAATAGAGCTGATATTATTATTACATTATTACGAGTTAAACTACCTATGCGTTGCAGGAGTAGAAAAATTAATACATCATTAGATAGTTACATAATAAATCTATAATATTTGCAACTTTGTAAAAAATATAAAAACACAATTATACATTAATTGAATCAGTAAGACAATTGACTTAGTAATCGTGAAGTTCAAGATCGTTTAGAAAATAATCTACATTCTTACATCTACTATTTCGTACATATATAATAATAGGGAAAATCTATTACCATTATTAATACATTAAAAAATGTAAGTTCAACAATAAATGTACAATATTATCAAATTTAAATTTATCATCTCTATAATTAAAGTTTAACCAAAAAATATAAGAAGATCATAAAAGATAAAACATGAGTCAACCATCATATTATAATTAGTATTAAAAATATTTGTTGTAAATATTTTTACTAATAATTTTTGGAAAGATGAAATATGATGATAATTCAAATGGGAAAATATGTTATAATTTACATTTAACTTATTAAGTTATTACCAAACCAAAGCATCGTATTTTACACTCAATCTAAATTTTCAAATATCAGTCAGATACGGAGGTGTTTATAGAAAGAAGCGATATTTATCTCACAATAAAAGAATAAATTTTTAAATCTAATTAATCTAGAAATTAAGAGGCAAAAAATTGAGATAGGATAGGCATCACAATTTAATGAATTTGAAAATAGGACAAGTTTTGGTTGGATACTCCCCATCCTCCCCCGGTATCCCGCTCCTTTTCTAACAACCGTACTCCATACCCGCCTCGTACTCATTTGAATCGGTTATGTGATAGGGTGGTTGGATCGGGTATGTAAAAAATGTCAGTAGCCCGCCACATAATCAGAAATCCTAATAAAACTAAAAAAATTCAAATAACATTAAATTCACCAAGACACACACGGCAGAGTCGGTAAATGAACAAATTAAGAGAGATTAGAATTTGCTTTGGAACAGGTCTTTCAAATTTGATATTTTAATTTATTAGTAAAAAAATCTAACAAAAAGGAAATGGGTAAAGTGGTTAAGGTCTGGGTGCTAAACTCAATTGTCATATGTTCAAATCTTTACAAAAGTGTTTGTTTAAATAAAAAGAACAATTACCGCAAGATTTACTAAATAAAAAAGGCGAGAAAATTGCGGCACAAAAGGTACCGAGACTTAGTTCTCTTAATTAATATATATATATATATATAGATTATAGACATTAAAATACGGAGTCTATAGAAGGTTGGCTTACAAATACTTGCATTTAGGGCTGGACATCGGGTCAGACGGGTCGGGTTTCACCCCCAGCCCGAAACTTACCCTACTGGACATCGGGTTGGGGGTTTTCAAACCAAGCCCAACCCGACACATACCGACCCAATTTGGGTTGGGTTGGCGGATTGGGCCCTTTTTTTTCATTTAACCCAACCCAAAACTTCAAATGAAAAAGAAACACAGCCCAAAACCTTTAGCCCTTTACCCTAAATCCCTAATACATCAGACGACAATTCGTAAGGCAATATGCATCAGACAAGTTTGGCAAATTTCTTTAAGAGGATTGCACACTACAGTCATAGCGGCGAAACAGAAGACAGTAGCGGCGCAGTCGGGCAGGGGACAAGTAGCAGACGCGGCAGAGGCAGCGTATGTAGCAAAGCAGCGGCGTAAGGGAGCAAAATTAGGGTTTCAAAATTTGTGTAGACTGATTCTGAATTATAAAGAAGGTGTAGAAAGTGGTATTTAATTATGTAAAAGAAGGCTGGACTCTTTCTGAAACACGTTTTCAAAGAGGAAAAAAAAAAAGGAAAATACGCTGACCGAACCGGACCAGCTCGGTTTGGCCGCGTATAACCCGCAACCCAACCTGCATAGGCCAAAAACCAAACCAAACCAAACCAGCTAGGACCAGTCCGGTTCGGTTTACCGGTTTCGATGCCCACCCCTTACTTACATTTGGTAAATAGAGTGCATAATAAATTAGGGGTGAATGTTGGCTTATAAATGCTTGCATTTTTCTTTCCAAACATATGCTTGCGTTTGGCAGATAGAGAAATAGAGTCTATAAAAAATTGGGATGATAAAATCACCCCGCTGTGCCACGCCATGTGAGAAGCCGCGCTTAATGGAGTTGAAATGGCGCACATTTTCTGCCTACTAGTCAGGCGGTTCAGTCTCCCACCCTATTTTATTTTTTTTAATTTCTTAAAAAATCAATTTTTAAAAATTGATTAAATTATTATTATTAAACATTAATTATAAACTTTGAGGAGGGGTATAGACTCGAACACAAGATCTCATCCTAGTAAGGATTGCTCTTTACTACTTGAACTATCACCTTTGCTCTGAATCATTATCTTATTAAAAATGAAATATTTATAAGAAAAATTACATTATAACAACACTTCAAGTCATGGATAAAGGAAAATAAGTTCATAAGTTCAAGGTGAAGCCTTGGCTAGGACATGAGAAGCCCAAATCTAAGGCTTTAAGAGCAAGATTAATGTTGGGGGAAAAAGCCAAAGGGAAAAAACCAGGGGGAAAAACCTATTACCAAATAATGTATAGGGAGAAAAAGTGGAGGAGAATATGAATTAGATACGTGGCGGTATTTTATTGGATTGGAAAGAAAGTGGGAGTAGGGAAAAATAGTTTTTAATTGGATTGGAGGGAATGAGAGAGGAGGAAAAAACCTAAAAGGGGGGGGGGGCCAAATTTGGCCCACCATTTGGCCCCCCATTTGGGTTTTTTCCCCAAACACTAATTGTGCTCTAAGCCAACCCAAGCCCTAACTTGAACCCATTCGTAATCCAAGTCCTAGAATAAACTAAGCTAAGCCTAAACTAGCCTGAATAAAAGCCTAAACATCTTAAGGCCGAACCTGGGATCCAAACCAGATCCAAAACCCTGACAAAACTTAAGCCAATGTGATCATACCGAGTTCTTAGCCTAAAAGTAAACAAATGATGGAATGTCGTGCTCGTTGATTGGCAGATTTAAGAATTTCTTCTCTCATTCTTACAAGTGAAAGTAAAATAGATACTTGGGATTTAGTTAAATTACCCTAGGTAAACATGCTAGTGGTTATCGATGGGTTTGTAAGATCAAAACTAAATTTGGTAGTTCAGTTGCACTCTATAAGGTAAGATTGGTAACTAAGGGCTTTACTAAGCAATATGATTTGGTTTAGCAGAAGATCTTTGCTAATGTTGCAAAGATAAGAATTGTTCGCACACTCATTATCTGAACACAAGGTCCTATATGTTGATGACATGATTATTAACGATGATAATATTGCTGGGATTTATGCTTTGAAGTCTGAATTGGCTCTCTCTTTTGAAATGAAATATTTAAGCCCACTATTTTATATCTTGGGGATTGATGTTGCTTCTTCTACTTGAGGTTAATTATATAGTTTTTCAGTCTAAGCATATTGCTGATATTATTGAGCGTGCTCATCTTACTTACACTAATACTGCTCATACTCCATGTTGATGTTAATGTGTGATACTCTTCCTATGATGGTATACCATTGAGTTATCTCACCTTGTAATGTACTATTTTTTGACCTCTGGTTTATCTCACTAATACTCGTCCTAATATCGCTTATGTTGTGCATATTGTTAGTCAGTTTATTTCAACTCCTACCATTTCTTATTGCGCTCCTATCGTTTGTAGTTTGGGCTATTTATGTGGTACTTGTTTTCCAGGTCTTTTGCTTCTATCTCCCTCTTCTTTAGAGCTCTGTGCATACTCTGATAAAGATTAGGCTAGTGATCCTATATATCACAAGCCTACCAATGGGGTTTATATGTTTTCGGGTGATTCTCTTATCTCGTAGAAGAGTAAGAAGCATAATGTTATTGGAAGAAACATGATGTTATAGGAAGAAGCATCAAGAGTAGGTGACACGAGAAATGAAAATGGTGAACTGGATGTGACTTGGTAAATAACTGCAACTAAGAAGGTACAAAAGGCAAAGCGCGCAATAGTTCTATGCTGAAGACGATGATAGACTAATTGACAATCGATCTTATTAACATGTTTTGAACTCTTATTATTATTATTATTTTGAAAGAAAGAAGTTTTAAACCCTTATGAACACCGAATTATGAGAAATCTGTACATCACACTTACAAAATTGTGCGGTTGTGGTTACTTGTAGACATAGGCTTTTCTCTTTACTTTCCTACTCACAAATAGTGTGATGTACAGATTTCTCATAATTCGGTGTTCATAAGGGTTTAAAACTTCTTTCTTTCAAAATAATAATAATGAGCATTCAAAACATGTTAATAAGATTGATTGTCAATTAGACTATCATCGTCTTCAGCATAGAACTATTGCACGCGTTGCCTTTTGTACCTTCTTCATTGCAGTTATTTACCAAGTCACATCCAGTTCACCATTTTCATTTCTCGTGTCACCTACTCTTGATGCTTCTTCCTATAACATCATGTTTCTTCCAACAACATTATGAGTCACAGAGGGATATTAGCATAGTTAGATTACTTTTTTTTTTAAATAATAGTTAGAGTACTTTATTGTATCCATTTTAGTATGTCAATTGTTATGCAGTGTATTTTATAAAGCTTGTAAATAATTTGATGAGCTTTTCGACTTTGATGTGTAGATATGAGAATTGGGGTTTTGTACTTTATTCTCTTGTTTCTTCTTATTCCTTTGTTCTTCTTTGGTTGAATCTTTATGAAATATGATAGGATTGCATTATTATCAACACCATATGTCTGGTGCTCATATGTAGACCTCTAGTATTTGATTAAAATCATAAAAATTGCAGATAAATTTAACATGTTAATTTTTTTTTTTAAGATAGTAAACTTATCTATTCAATGAATCAGTTTTGAGTACACCAAAAATAAAGTATGGAGGGAAATACATCCACTCAAAATGATTAAAAGGAAATTAACGAATAGTTAGCAAGCTTGTGGGCAACTTCATTAACAAATACTTAGTTTTTAACAGTGTTAATAAAAAAGTGTTAACTAAACGTTGCCTCCTCGCATAGTCTTCTCTGGTTCTACTCTCCTCTAATTTGAAATGCAACTCAATCGTTCACCCAAATCATTATTATTATTATTATTATTATTTTGTAATGGAGAAATTGTGGAAACCACTACTAAAGGTTTTTTTAAATTTATTAAAGGATTAATAGGCTATAGAATGGCTATTGAATAGTTCTATGTTCGTTTATATAAATAATAATGCTTAATCTATCTACTCCGGTAAATCATCTTGTCCTTCTGTTCTTGACTTCATCGCTTAACGCTGGAATGTAAATTGCAATTTCTCTTCTTCAATTAACTCTCACCAACATGACTTTGTCCTTTGTTTTTCATTTCTGACAACATTCACGTAATTATGTATTTTTTTCACTTTCAATGAACTGCCCCGTTACGAAACTAATTTTAGTAAGAAATAAGAAACAGTGAGTAGTTTTGAATGGTGGTAGAGGTGACAATTTAGACCGACATGATTGAAAACCCGTGGAGCCCCAATCTGAACCGGACAAAATTTTTTAGCTCCGCGGCCCGCGGGTTGGCAATTCATGTCGTTTCAGGGCAAATCGAGTCGCAGGTCAGATCAAAGTTGACCTGGACTGTCTCGCCCTATTTAAATTATAAAAATAAAAAATATGAAACGGGTCAAAACATTGACCCGAACCTCCTCTAACCCGAATTTTGATGGGTCACGGGGCGGGGCAAGAAAAATGTTTCGCGGGACAGTCCCGATCAGCCCTGAACTCAACTCATTGCCAACCATAAATGATGGAGATTTAAGCACTACATTTAGATTCTATGAAATATGTAGATGTGATTATTTTGACAAATTTATTTAAAATTAGACATAGGCTGTTTTAAGTCTACAGTTGAAAGAATTTATTGAATTTCATTCTTTTTGGTCTCCAGATTTCAACAAATTTTTTTTTTAAATCAAATTGACCGTGTAAAATGATTTTAATATTTGAATTCAAACAAAGGAGACGAAACGTAACATAGTATGATGAAAGAAGTAACAAGTTGGGCAACATTCTAAATTTCACTTTGTGAGTCCTAAAAATTGATCTTTTTGTTACGCTACATCATGTGTATAGAAGAAAAATTTATCTGCTTCAAGCAAGTTTTTAAAAAAGGTTATTAAGGGTCAGTCTAAATAGATTCTATGGCTATTTAACTTTAGTCTTCTTAATTCTCGAGACGTCACAGTTAGAATATCTCAGAACTTATATGAAAGATTGGAAGATGTTATATAATATAATACAATGTATGAAGACATACAAGGAAAGTGAATATCCTATACAAAGATAGACAACATAATAAAATAAAAGATATTACAAGAATAAGGAAAATAAATCTTTACAATAATACAATGAATGAAGACAACACAATGAATGAAGACAACTAGGTTATAGCGCTGTCTTTGCAACATGATCAATCGGTGCAGCGGACGACTCGTGTACACCACAGCCTTGGCATGTGACGATAATTGATCACAAATTTCCTTAACAATATATCCATCCTATTTGCTGCTTAATGTATATACATCCTTTATGCAGTGATTATTATAAGTCAAAAGTCATGAACATGATTCTCCTAAATGGAGTAAACTCTAAGTGTGAAAAGTATCTCTGATGTAATTGGTGGCTATTTTATATGCATGCATGCTACTAATACTATATCATACAGCTTTGGCCTTTGGGCAATTCGCATCCTCTTTTTTCTTTTCCTTTTTTTTTTTGGGGGGGGGGGGTAAAATGTCAAGTTATAACTGGCAATCTTATAGAACAAAGAACTTTTTACTTGGGAAATAGTAATTTGCTATTGCAAGTCACTGTCGATCTACACTTTGTCAAACAAATAATGCTATGTAGTACCAAAGATCGCTCACCTTCTGAAAATACTTGGTTTACTGAAGATGAATTACGCAGTTGGATGAACAACTGCTTGAGGAGTACTTGGAGCACAACACGCCGGAGACAAGTTCTTTTTCGATTGGGGAAATGACGGAAAATGGAAAAAGAAAGATGTGGAAGGGAAGAGTGGTGTTTAACATCAATTTAAGTGGCAATTAGTGTGACATTAAATTATATAAGTGAAATTAAATGTATGAATAAATGACTCATTGATTCAACAAATAGTATAATATCACATTGATGTAGTGTTGAGCACAAGGACATATTTAGCCATAGGCTGAGATTGGCCCGTGTTGACCTGAAATATTTTTGAAATTTAGAATTTTTTTAAAAAAAAAAGTATATTAGCCCTAGTCGTGTGATATTTTTATTTCATTATTATATTATGTGTCAATTAAGACATTTAAATAATTTGATATTTAGTTATTTTAAGGTTATAATTGTAAATCAGTGAACTAATTAGTAAACCAACGGAGAAGTGTAGCATTACTCTTCTTGAAAAGTGTAGATAAGAGATACACAGGCACAATATCTTGATTTTTCCCTTTTATGGTGCATAAAATATTCTACAATATTGTCAAATTTCAAGTAATTTATATACGTTATAAACTAGAAAGAAAATAGAGAGAAAAGTTGGAGAGAAAATTCTTGAATTGTATATTCATTCACAATATAGGAGTCCTATTTATACACATGCATCTGTGTTAACCAAGAAAGACTTGGAGCACAAGAAAAGAAACCTGGGGTGAAGGCCAAGAAAATAAATTCTATGGCTTCTAGGATTTCAGGGGCAAAATAGTCATTCACACTATAACTAATTTATTTATAGCACTTCCCCTTAAATAACTATTCTATACAACAATTGCTTCATAAAAAACCTTGTTTGGGAAAAAACCAATAGAAAAAATCTATCAAACTAAGGAAAAAGAATACAATTAATTTTGATCAACTTTGGAGTGTCCAAGTGCTGTCTCATTAAAACCTTGCCAGAAAAATCCAGTGAGACAAAAACTGATCGAAGGAAAAATAGTACAACTGTTCCTCCTGATTTCAGCCAACAATGGTTCTTGTATTTAGCCATCCATATCTCTCAAATATCTTCAATACTTTGAAATATATTCTACTTCAGGCAGAGTATCAACTCTTCAACAATTTTGATGAAATTTGATTCATCATCCTTGCTATTTATTGAGCTTATAAGTATGTGTAGTCGATTATTATTTCTTGTCGATTCCATTTGATTTCAATATAGACATAACTTATCGACGTTTTTTTTATTCTAGTAATTTCAGGTACTTGAGCCTCTTTAGGCACTTTTTAATTAGTTATGTCTATATATTCTTCAGGAGTGTATGCATCGAAAGGACCATCACAACTATCTTCTCCATATTTCTTTTCATGGATGTTTATTTTAGAATCGACCACGACATGCTTTAGACATGCCATTAATATTGCAAATCCTCTTATAGGATTTTATATCAATCTATTAAACTAGTGTGCCTGATAAATGTAACCACAGTAGGGTACCGCGGTTCATAGTTATAAATCTTCAAGATAGTACGCTCCATTTGAATCACCTCTTTAACCGCATAAAAGTGCATGTCATGGCGCATTACATTTTCCACAGAAAGACCAAGCCCACGATAGGTCCTACATATTAGACACTCGTTATGCACCTCAGAAGACAAATTGATATATAAATTTATATTAAAAAAGGCATACATATTTCCAGATAACAAATAACTCTTACGAGGCAATTAGTAATGTAGTAGCACCAAGCGGCTGAAGTTGTAATCTTCCAATTTGATTTTTTAATAAGACTATCCCGTAACTAACTTCCATATAGACAGTATTTTCAATAAGCTTATTGTATTGTGCAACCTCGAATAACCACTCAATAATCGATCTCCTCATTTCTAGATGCACGTCCTTCTAAACAGTGTCAAAATAGTTGGCTAAAGGTCTTCTATGAGGATCTACCTATAAATAGTATTTAGAATATAATATTGTATAAAAACGGCAACATTACATAATTGTAAAAAGTGTCTTTATCCGAAATAGATCCTTTTGTGCCAGGTTTTTATAATAACGATAATGCTACCATAAAAAAGATTTATTTACGATGGCAAGGCCAATACGGTTCATAAATCTGCATTTACAAATTTATGAGAGCTTTATGAGAAACTATAATTAAATGGTTGAAACTGAGCCACTAAAACTATGGATTTTAACTTTTTGCCAAATTTTTAGTAGAATATGAGATAAATCTAATAGCAAAAACTTTGTTCCTAAAGATCCAAGCCTCCTCCAGAACTTCTTTTCTTCTCTCTCCTCCACAGCTCCCTTTTAACAGAAATCACCATGCATCTACAAATCCTCCTCGCCAGTTTTTTACTCATTTGGTCAACCTAATTTTGTACATCCCACAACCAATCAGAATTCAAAATTTTGCAATCTCAAAAACCCAAATTCTATAATCGAATCACTCCTCATCCACTATCTGAGAAATCCATTCCCATGTCAGCAATATGGCTCTTGAAGGAGTCATGGAAGATCATTGCCTCTGTTTATTGCTTCTGAAGCTATCAATTGCTCTGGTACTAATTTTTCAACTACAATTCCCTTTAATCATCTATCTTTAGCATTTTTCTCAAATTAAGTTTCCTTCTCATTAAAAAATGTTGGCATAATGTCCATGAATGATTAAATTCCATGCTTTAAGTGGTGCAGCTAAGTATGTACTTCTGGAAAGGAGTTAAGTCAGTGAAGTTAGTCGTACACTCGTAGTAGTATAAGAATATGACTAGTCTAGTCAATTATTCTTTTGGGATAACTAAAAATCAAGTCCATCTTTGGAACTAGTTTTGACTACATGAAAATTATAATTGTATTCAATGAAATAGCTAGTCTAAATAAATTCAGGCAGCAGTCATTTTTTTCATCAGCTTTCAATACTAATCAGGCAAGTATTTATCTATAATTTTCTCTTCTAGGCTTTTCCACATTTTTCCTTAAGAAATTGTGGCTCAATAGTGTTGGAGTAATCTGATTCTTATTTTTCTCTGGTTCTAAGAAACAGGTTGCTTGTGATATCATATTTGCAAAGACCCGTTTTTATAATAACAACAACTTAACGCCTAGACAAGCTAAGCATGGAGCTATTGAGGGGTTTCTAAGGAAGAATTTCAGAATCTGCAGCAACAGATAGCCCAATTATGCTCTAGATTTAAGTAGGCTGGTTTATTAGTGTTATCCATATCCGCAATAGGGAGAAGATGGAGAATCAACTTACAATCAGCAAAGAAATAATATGAGAAATCAACCCCCGTCCTAGCCAAACAAAAATCACAAATTCAGCAAGCAAATGAATCATTTGATGAAGAAATGTGTTTCGTGCAGCAAGGTAGCCAAGATTTGACCACAATAGTGATGAAAATTTTGGAATCAAATCAAATGCCCCCAAATTTAACGGAGAACCACAAGATGCCCTAGATTGGTGAAATGAAGTGGAAAGAATCTTTGAGTTCCTTAACAATCCAGAAAATAAAAAGGTAAAATTGGCTATAAGATTTGAGGGCTATGGTTCTTCTTAGTGGCAACAAGATAAAATGACCAAATTTCAATTGTAACGCACAAAATTCCAAGCAGGATAAAGATGCAAAGAATGATTCAAATCCAGTTTTTTCCATTGAACTATCATTTCCTTTTTAGTTTTTAGTAATAACAGTCTCTTCAACAAGGAGCATGAACCGTTTGAGAGTATACAAATGAATATTACAAGTTGAAAACATGGATACAGCTTGCTGAGACTAAATTCAGGTGATACATCATCATTTTGATGGACTTGAGGCAAAATATCAGGAATTTTGCGCAGCTGCGGCCTTGTTAGACATTGCCTAGTATTATCCAGCTCACAATAATGGTTGAAAGACAATAAAAACAACCAATATACATAATTTGGGAGAAAGAAGAGCCAATTTAATGTTGATTTAGCCCAAAGAAATAGAGAATGAAGATCGTCAGCAGCTTTGGATCATGTGAAAATTTTGGTTTAGCTACCTATTCTGAGGTCGAGATCAAGGAAGACGTAGAGGATGAGGAATTTGAGGTAATGTTTTTGGAAGTTGTAATCAATCAGCTCAATTTGTTGGCAGAAAAATGATACACGACAAATGAGCAAAAGAGGGTTGTAGATCTTCAAATTGTCAAAAATCAAAGAGTAACTTATTGGCTAACAGAGAAATTGTGGTCTTAGCAATACTAAAAACGTTCCTGCGGATGGGGAGGAAGAAAATATGTTGGAATCTACTAAGAACAAAGTCACATATGAATGATCCCCACTACTCTTGTTATTCAACATGCTATGTCGACTCCTACAGCATCCAAAGGTAAGGCGTAACATATTTAAACTAAAATGTACCAACCATGGATGACATTGCAATGTTATCCTTAATGAAGGGAGTTTTGAAATTTGGTTTCTGAGGAAATGGTAACAAAGCTGAAACTTGAAGTTTAACCGCATCCAAAGCCCTACCGCATAGCAAGGTTCGAGAAAGGAGGTAAAGTAAAGGTGACCCATCAGTGTCTTGTTCTTTTTCTCTATTGGAAAATCTTGCTTAGAGAAAGCTCTATGTGATGTAGTTGAGATGGAGACATGCCATTTGTTACTTGAAGACTATGGCAACTTGGTAATAAGAATCCTTTAGAGGAAAGCAGTACTTGCTTAATTAAAAAAAAGAATTCTTTAGAGCTACGAATAAACATTCTAATTTGAGCTTGCTGGAGTTCTAATTGAATTTAAAGCACTAGTTTCTTATGTTCTATTGATAAAGGAAGTGAAAAGTGACAAGAAAGCTTATACATTTTGAAATGTGCACTCTACTTGAAGTATTTTTCAGATTTCAACTACTTTTCCATCAGAGTTTCCGTCCATTTCACCTTCTAATCGATCAATTCAGTTTCATATCGATTTAGTTTCTGAAGCTAATCTACAAAATTGATCACATTATCAAATGAACCCAAGAGAACAAGAAGAACTTAGAGACAAGAAGACTTGTCCAAAAAGGGGGTTTATTAAAGAATCAATGAGCCAATGAGCACATGTGCAGTTCTTGCCATCTTAACTCCAAAGATAAGATGGTATGTCGATGATGGATTGATACTGAGCTATGAAGAAGATTACCATAAAATACAGATTCCCAATCCCAAGGCTAAATGACATGCTGGATATGCTGCATGGAGCTATCCTATTCTAAAAGATTGTCCATAAAGTGGCTACCACCAAATTCAAACTTTAGAAGCATCTAGCTATCAAATGCTTTGAGATCTTTGTTTCTATTCAAATATGTATCTTCATTATTTCAGATACTTAATAGTTTTAATTTAACTAGCCTCTTGCTGCCTAATTTTTTTATTGCCTTCTTGTCCACGGAGCAATTCACATATATAGCTTTTAATATTAATTTGGCTGCATTTGGTTGATGAACTGTGTAGGATAACCTATGTCACTCGGACATGGGTACGGGCACTGGGTACATGAATGGATCCAAGCGTCGAATATGTTTTTTAAAAAAAATGTAGGGTACGGGGACACGACCAAAAATCATCCAAATTTTAGACACGGGTACCCTGATACAGCACCATTTTTTTCCGCTCTTTGAAAATGAGAGTTAGAAATTAGAAGTATGTAATAACAATTGAAATGCATAATTTAAAGCCAATAAAGTTTAAACAACCAAATCCTTTACACAGAAGGTCACTCAAAGCAGAAAACACATCGATAGAATTTTTAACGTTGACTGTTGTCATGTTTTGTCATTGACTGACTCCATTTTTTTTTCTAATATTCTATTCCAACATCATTAATCAGGTCTTCACTTCCGTCATTATCTTCACCCATAATGAAACCCTCTAGTTCTTGCTTATCAAGTGAAAGCGATGCCAATTCGATGCCAGTTTGTCCATCGACATCAATATTATCTCTTCCTGCAAAACAATTAAATTTAAAGGCCTAAAAACTATGAAAAACTGACAAAGTAATTAGTTCAAAAAATATTAAAGTTATTAAGTTTAAGGTCAACTCACAAAGATCCCAATATTTTTTTGGCCCATCTTTGTACTCTTCCCTACTTCTTGATAGCAACCTAAGATTGTAATCTACATTGACAAGGTCGTCAGCCCTTGATGTTGTCAACTTATTTCTTTTGATGCTTTGAATGAAGGAGTAGGCGCTCCAATTCCTCCAACAAAATGATGAAGAAGCCGGTTGTGAGAGGAATTTAAAAGCCAAATTGCAAAATTAGTGGAATGGAAGAACCATGATTAGCCCACCGTGAAAGCGGTTCTTCAGAGATTCTTGCTTCAATTACATGTGGCTGGAAGAAATAGTTTGACCCACTAGAAAACATTCCATATTCAACATATGCTTGCTTAAACTCCTTCGGGTCATAAATAGTCTCTTGAAGCAATCATTTCTATTAGATGAGACTTCACGATCCTAATGTGGTGCATCTCTCCTTTCGCCATTAACACCATCAAGCAACCAAGCTTCATGATAATACTTAGGAACTAGTAAGTTTACCATACAATGTAAGGAGGTATTACTTTTGTTCCATCGACTCTCTAAAACATTTTGGATAGCATTAAAGAAAGCCAAATTATCAATCACCGAGTTAAGTCTTTCTTGTTCAAAAACTTTCATTTTCACATTTTCAATCCTCGAGTCCCACATATCATAAATTATCAAACCACATTATAATCCCACCTACTACTGATTTGACAACTACTCATTTATAACCAAAAATTTCAAACTTCTAGTTGCCGGATCTCAGGTGACTGGAGTTCAACGTGTGCTCTTCCGATCTTTATAATTTCTCTTTATAAATCAACTACCATAAATTGAAACAAACAGACAATAAATGTAAAACCAGTGTATCCGTATCAGTAAGTTGTAGCATATTTATAATAGGTTCAGTAAAAGAAATCAAATAATCGACATCATCCGACGAACCATTATTAACAAAGCACTGTTTCACGTCTTGTGATTTACTTGTGGATTTGAATCCCTATGTAGTTTCCAATCCGTGTCCATTACCATTTTCTCTAATGATGGCATAACTTTTCTCAACTGTTTAGCTATAATAATACTAGATGCATATCTAGTTTCAGCAAAGAACCATGCCACGATTGACAACAAAATTCCGAATCATCTGAACATCGTATACTAACTTAGAAATCCACTTAAAGTGAGCATTATGGACTGATTGTTGATCAGTGGGTTCACAAATATTTTTTAAAGCTAAATTCAAGCTATGCACTACATAAGGAGT